>JAVIAB010000101.1:3221140-3228640 GCA_032433765.1 Megaustenia siamemsis | reverse complement strand
GAACAAGTCTTCCCAGTCCTGTTTCAATGTTTAATATCACTCCTAACTAACCACCCCACCTTCATGATTATCTTCGCATTCAATGAAATCAACAAAGATCTTCATGGTTCGACTCGAACCGTTCATGGTTCAGCTCTAACAGTTCATGGTTCAGTTCTAACCATTCATAGTTCATGGAAACTAATTTGACAAGAGACATGAAAAGTGTCAACAGAAATGCGGAACTAAAGAATATTGGTATGAATATCACAAAGCCACATCTTATGCAGAATTTACTCATTCCTATCTAGTGATGTCAGTGTCAAGCATGGTAATAAACATAAAAGAAAGCGACTCACCACAGAGATGGGATGTTTGACACAAGTTAGTCCCCACAGAGATGAGATGTTTGAGAAAAGTTAGTCACCACAGAGATGGGATGTTTGAGAAAAGTTAGTCACCACAGAGATGAGATGTTTGAGAAAAGTTAGTCCCCACAGAGATGAGATGTTTGAGAAAAGTTAGTCACCACAGAGATGGGATGTTTGAGAAAAGTTAGTCACCACATAGATGAGATGTTTGAGAAAAGTTAGTCACCACAGAGATGAGATGTTTGAGAAAAGTTAGTCACCACAGAGATGAGATGTTTGAGAAAAGTTAGTCACCACAGAGATGAGATGTTTGAGAAAAGTTAGTCACCACAGAGATGAGATGTTTGAGAAAAGTTAGTCACCACAGAGATGAGATGTTTGAGAAAAGTTAGTCCCCACAGAGATGAGATGTTTGAGAAAAGTTAGTCACCACAGAGATGAGATGTTTGAGAAAAGTTAGTCACCACAGAAATGAGATGTTTGAGAAAAGTTAGTCACCACAGAGATGAGATGTTTGAGAAAAGTTAGTCACCACAGAAATGAGATGTTTGAGAAAAGTTAGTCACCACAGAGATGAGATGTTTACTGTCTTTTCACTACGTTAAGGAATGTCGCCAAATCTGAGAATTGAGCCTTTACCCTTTCTGGTCAGTACCGAGTGCTTAAACCACTAAACCACCCCCTTCCACTTTTTGTCCTACCGTTCCATATTACTTACATTTTTTCCAAATTCCTGCAGCTGATAAAGAAAGATGATACTGTACCACTAGCTGATGATATTGTACCACTAGCTGATGATATTGTACTACTAGCTGATGATATTGTACTACTAGCTGATGATACTGTACCACAAGCTGATGATACTGTACCACTAGCTGATGATACTGTACCACTAGCTGATGATACTGTACCACTAGCTGATGATATTGTACCACTAGCTGATGATACTGTACCACTAGCTGATGATACTGTACCACTAGCTGATGATATTGTACTACTAGCTGATGATACTGTACCACAAGCTGATGATACTGTACCACTAGCTGATGATACTGTACCACTAGCTGATGATACTGTACTACTAGCTGAAGATACTGTACTACTAGCTGAAGATACTGTACCACTAGCTGATGATACTGTACCACTAGCTGATGATACTGTACCACTAGCTGATGATACTGTACTACTAGCTGAAGATACTGTACCACTAGCTGATGATACTGTACCACTAGCTGATGATACTGTACCACTAGCTGATGATACTGTACCACTAGCTGATGATACTGTACCACTAGCTGATGATACTGTACCACTAGCTGAAGATACTGTACTACTAGCTGATGATACTGTACTACTACCAGAAAATACCAAAGACCTACAACAATTACTTCATGAAATAAAAATGACAAGCAGAAAATATGGACTAGATATAAATATCAAAAATACTAAAAATGTGAGCATAAACAAATAACATACTCAAAACCCACAAGTGGATATCAAAGTTGAAGGAATAGACCTGGAGACAGTTCAGAACTACAAATACCTTGGACATACTATAACCAGTGATGGAAAATGTACAACTGAAATAAACAAAAGAATAGGAATGGCAAAAAGTAATTTTAATGTCATGAAGGACATACTAACATCAAAACAAATAACACCAGGACTGAAACTAAGAATAGCAAAATGTTACATCTTCTCAGCACTCCTATATGGTGCAGAAACATGGACATTAAACAAGAAAACAGAACAGAGAATTGAAGCCTTTGAAATGCGAATTTATAGAAGAATAGGTAGAATTGGATGGAAAGGAAAGAAAACAAACGATGAAGTCTTAAAACAACTAAAAATGAAAAGAGAACTACTAAACACAATTAGAGCAAGACAAAAGGGATTTTGGGGGCATGTTAAAAGACAGAGCAGCCTATTAAAAGTAATCTTGGAGAGGAAAAGTACAAGGTAATAAAGGCAGACCAAGACTAACATGGACGAGTAACATCAAAACATGGGCAAGTCAGCCTATGACAACCTGCACCATCAAAGCAAGAGGCAGACCAAGACTAACATGGACGAGTAACATTAAAACATGGGCAAGTCAGCCTATGACAACCTGCACCATCAAAGCAAGAGGCAGACCAAGACTAACATGAACGAGTAACATTAAAACATGGGCAAGTCAGCCTATGACAACCTGCACCATCAAAGCAAGAGGCAGACCAAGACAGAGAATGAAAAGGAAAAAAACACGATTACGTCAGGCGCATCGCTTTAAGCGTCAAAAATGAAGAGTTGTGTTCTCCTTCAGATAAACAATAAACATAAACTGGTATTAAACAGCTGAATATAAGGATAGACTAGACAAACGATGACGTTTCGGTAAGAAACTTCATCGGATCTCTTCCGTTTTAATCTTCTGAACCCCAATCAGAGCATAGAGCACTCACAAGAGATCTCCACCCATTATAGGTCACTCACAAGAGATCTCCACCCATTATAGGTCACTCACAAGAGATCTCCACCCATTATAGGTCACTCACAAGAGATCTCCACCCATTATAGGTCACTCACAAGAGATCTCCACCCATTATAGGGCACTCACAAGAGATCTCCACCCATTATAGGTCACTCACAAGAGATCTCCACCCATTATAGGGCACTCACAAGAGATCTCCACTCATTATAGGTCACTCACAAGAGATCTCCACCCATTATAGGGCACTCACAAGAGATCTCCACCCATTATAGGGCACTCACAAGAGATCTCCACCCATTATAGGGCACTCACAAGAGATCTCCACCCATTATAGGGCACTCACAAGAGATCTCCACCCATTATAGGGCACTCACAAGAGATCTCCACCCATTATAGGGCACTCACAAGAGATCTCCACCCAATATAGGGCACTCACAAGAGATCTCCACCCATTATAGGGCACTCACAAGAGATCTCCACCCATTATAGGGCACTCACAAGAGATCTCCACCCGTTATAGAGCACTCACAAGAGATCTCCACCCATTATAGGGCACTCACAAGAGATCTCCACACATTGTAGGGCACTCACAAGAGATCTCCACCAATTATAGGGCACTCACAAGAGATCTCCACTCATTATAGGGCACTCACAAGAGATCTCCACCAATTATAGGACACTCACAAGAGATCTCCACCAATTATAGGACACTCACAAGAGATCTCCACCCATTATAGGGCACTCACAAGAGATATCCACCAATTATAGGGAACTCACATGAGATCTCCACCCATTATAGGGCACTCACAAGAGATCTCCACCCATTATAGGGCACTCACAAGAGATCTCCACCCATTATAGGGCACTCACAAGAGATCTCCGCCCATTATAGGGAACTCACAAGAGATCTCCACCCATTATAGGGAACTCACAAGAGATCTTCACCCATTATAGGGAACTCACAAGAGATCTTCACCCATCATAGGGCACTCACAAGAGATCTCCACCCATTATAGGGCACTCACAAGAGATCTCCACCCATCATAGGGCACTCACAAGAGATCTCCGGTGTGTTATCCGTTCCCCTCGTTATATTTTGGGTGTTCTTGCTTCAATTTTTATGACGATGTCATTTCATCATGTATGGTTCGTCCCCATGTCCTCAATGGTCTTCCTCTTCTTCCTTTGCCAGGTGGTGTCAATGTTAATGCTTGGTGCGGTTGCCTGGTTCGTTTCATTCGTAGAACATAGCCTAGCTATTTCCAACCTCTTCCTTTCACTTTTTGATTGATGTTGTCAATGCCTGATCTTCCTTTCACTTCTTGATTGATGTTGTCAATGCCTGATCTTCCTTTCACTTCTTGATTGATGTTGTTAATGCCTGATCTTCCTTTCACTTCTTGATTGATGTTGTCAATGCCTGATCTTCCTTTCACTTCTTGATTGATGTTGTCAATGCCTGATCTTCCTTTCACTTCTTGATTGATGTTGTCAATGCCTGATCTTCCTTTCACTTCTTGATTGATGTTGTTAATGCCTGATCTTCCTTTCACTTCTTGATTGATGTTGTCAATGCCTGATCTTCCTTTCACTTCTTGATTGATGTTGTCAATGTCTGATCTTCCTTTCACTTCTTGATTGATGTTGTTAATGCCTGATCTTCCTTTCACTTCTTGATTGATGTTGTCAATGCCTGATCTTCCTTTCACTTCTTGATTGATGTTGTTAATGCCTGATCTTGTAGCGACTTCTTTGACCGTAATGTGTTTGATCCCAATGGATGTTTAGAATATTCTTAAGACAGCAACTACCAAATCCTCTTAGTCGACTTTCTATCTTTTGGTCCATTCTCCATGTTTCTGTTGCATACAGGAGTACGGAACTAACATTTGACTTGTAAATTCTGAGCTTGATGCTGACATGGAGACTAGTTGAACACCAAATGTTTCTAAGTCTATTGAATGTCTGGACTAACATAGAGACTAGTTGAACACCAAATGTTTCTAAGTCTATTGAATGTCTGGACTAACATAGAGACTAGTTGAACACCAAATGTTTCTAAGTCTATTGAATGTCTGAGCTGACATAGAGACTAGTTGAACACCAAATGTTTCTAAGTCTATTGAATGTCTGGACTAACATAGAGACTAGTTGAACACCAAATGTTTCTAAGTCTATTGAATGTCTGAGCTGACATAGAGACTAGTTGAACATCAAATGTTTCCAAGTCTATTGAATGTCTGGACTGACATGGAGACTAGTTGAACACTAAATGTTTCTATTGAATGTCTGGACTGACATAGAGACTAGTTGAACACCAAATGTTTCTAAGTCTATTGAATGTCTGGACTGACATAGAGACTAGTTGAACACTAAATGTTTCCAAGTCTATTGAATGTCTGGACTGACATAGAGACTAGTTGAACACTAAATGTTTCTAAGTCTATAGAATGTCTGGACTGACATGGAGACTAGTTAGTAGAAC
The DNA here is from genome assembly GCA_032433765.1 of Megaustenia siamemsis. NCBI lineage: Eukaryota > Metazoa > Mollusca > Gastropoda > Stylommatophora > Ariophantidae > Megaustenia > Megaustenia siamemsis. Next base: position 3,223,332 of record JAVIAB010000101.1, on the reverse strand, counting down.
ACCAAATGTTTCTATTGAATGTCTGGACTGACATAGAACTAGTTGAACACAAATGTTTCCAAATCTATTGAATGTCTGGACTGACATAGAAACTAGTTGAACACCAAATGTTTCCAAATCTATTGAATGTCTGGACTGACATAGAAACTAGTTGAACACCAAATTTCCAAATCTATTGAATGTCTGGACTGACATAGAAACTAGTTGAACACCAAATGTTTCCAAATCTATTGAATGTCTGGACTGACATAGAAACTAGTTGAACACCAAATGTTTCCAAATCTATTGAATGTCTGGACTGACATAGAGACTAGTTGAACACCAAATGTTTCCAAATCTATTGAATGTCTGGACTGACATAGAGACTAGTTGAACACCAAATGTTTCTATTGAATGTCTGAGCTGTCATGTCCATTCTTGTAGATATTTCTTTCTCTATTCATCGGGTACAAAACAACAAAAATAACAACAAAAACACACACAAAAGGCAAGTCTATCTCGGGTCGTGTGAAGCGTTTGACTTGTGATAGGTCCGAATGACATAAGTCTATCTCGGGTCGTGTGAAGCGTTTGACTTGTGATAGGTCCGAATGACATAAGTCTATCTCGGGTCGTGTGAAGCATTTGACTTGTGATAGGTCCGAATGACATAAGTCTATCTCGGGTCGTGTGAAGCGTTTGACTTGTGATAGGTCCGAATGACATAAGTCTATCTCGGGTCGTGTGAAGCATTTGACTTGTGATAGGTCCGAATGACATAAGTCTATCTCGGGTCGTGTGAAGCATTTGACTTGTGATAGGTCCGAATGACATAAGTCTATCTCGGGTCGTGTGAAGCATTTGACTTGTGATAGGTCCGAATGACATAAGTCTATCTCGGGTCGTGTGAAGCATTTGACTTGTGATAGGTCCGAATGACATGAACAGGAAGTGACCAGAACTAAAACATCTATGGTCACATGATCAGTGGTCAATATGCCAGATAGGACTTCGCCGTCTAGTATTATTGTGGAATCCATCTGGTATAAGAGAATGCAAGGCAGACCACGAGAATCACTATGCAGAATAAACAATAGAGAATATTCAACTATGGGACTAAGAAACAACTAAGAACAACGAGAAATAGCAGCAAATCGTCAATCATGGAGAACTATGACCTCCGAACTATGTGCCGTCATTGACCGATAAGGAAATAGAATGAACGAATGAATAAATGCAAGAATGAATAAATGCAAGAATGAATTAATGCAAGAATGAATAAATGCAAGAATGAATTAATGCAAGAATGAATTAATGCAAGAATGAATTAATGCCAGAATGAATTAATGCAAGAATGAATTAATGCCAGAATGAATTAATGCCAGAATGAATTAATGCAAGAATGAATTAATGCAAGAATGAATTAATGCAAGAATGAATTAATGCAAGAATGAATTAATGCAAGAATGAATTAATGCAAGAATGAATTGATGTACCAGCTTAACTAAAACGAAGACAGAAAACAATTCTAAACTAACTAATTAAATAAAATAACCAATTAAATAACATAACTAACTAAATTAAATCACAAACATAACTAACTAAGCTAACTAACGAGATCAGCTCATTAAATTAAGTTAGTTATCAAAATTTACTAACAAAAAAACTATCTAAACTTTATAATTATAGTTAGTTATCAAAATTTACTAACAAAAAAACTATCTAAACTTTATAATTATAGTTAGTTATCAAAATTTACTAACAAAAAAACTATCTAAACTTTATAATTATAGTTAGTTATCAAAATTTACTAACAAAAAAACTATCTAAACTTTATAATTATAGTTAGTTATCAAAATTTACTAACAAAAAAACTATCTAAACTTTATAATTATAGTTAGTTATCAAAATTTACTAACAAAAAAACTATCTAAACTTTATAATTATAGTTAGTTATCAAAATTTACTAACAAAAAAACTATCTAAACTTTATAATTATAGTTAGTTATCAAAATTTACTAACAAAAAAACTATCTGAACTTTATAATTATAGTTAGTTATCAAAATTTACTAACAAAAAAACTATCTAAACTTTATAATTATAGTTAGTTATCAAAATTTACTAACAAAAAAACTATCTAAACTTTATAATTACCCTGTGTATATGAGACATGGAATTTCTCAGAAGAATGTTGAAAGTTCCCTGGACAGCT
>JAVIAB010000101.1:3178640-3218640 GCA_032433765.1 Megaustenia siamemsis | reverse complement strand
GTTGTTGACTGTTTTCCATGCCATGTCACCAAGCTATCCAGTATTTTCTCTCTTTGCCGTCCGCGATCTTTCTTTCCCTGTATTTTGCCAGTTGTAACCAAGTATTTCAACTTTTCTCATCACATGATGTGCCCGAAAAATGTTGATTGTTTCTTTCTAATGTTTTTTAAGAGCTGCCTTTTTGTGTTGGCCTCTTTGAGAATGTGCTCGTTAGTCTTATATGCTTTTCAGGGAACTTTCAACATTCTTCTGAGAAATCCCATCTCTGTGGCCTCTGATCGTCTATTCATTTTTTTTGTTTACTGTCCATGATTCGCTTCCATATGACAGAATTGGTTTTATATAGCACCGATGAACTCTCTTTCTCACTTCTATTGACATAGATTTGTTGCATAAGATATATTTCATATTCTGAAATGCTATTCTGGCCTGAGCTATTCTACTTTTTATTTCTGTGGTGCATCTTCCATCTGATGTTATTATTGTGCCCAAGTATTTGACGCGTTGCACTTGTTTCAGATTTGTCTTGTTTATTTTTATGTTGCATGATGGTGATGACTGTTTCTTCGATGTCCATTATCAAATATCTGTGTTCCTAAGTGCTAACTACGGACAGATAATGTCGTTCTTTTGCGTATTCCAGCTTTATATTGCAGCTTTATATTCCAACTTTATATTCCAACTTTATATTCCAACTTTATATTCCAGCTTTAAATCCCAATTTTATATTCCAGCTTTATATTTAAACTTTATATTCCACCTTTATATTCCAACTTTATATTCCAACTTTATATTCCAACTTTATATTCCAGCTTTATATTCCAGCTTTATATCCAAGCTTTATATACCAGCTTTATCTTCCAGCTTTATATCTCAGCTCCATATCCCAGCTTTATATCCCAGCTTTATATTCCAGCTTTATATCTCAGCTTTATATCCCAGCTTTATATTCCAACTTTATATTCCAGCTTTATATCCCAGCTTTATATTCCAGCTTTATATTCCAACTTTATATCTCAGCTTTATATTCCAACTTTATATTCCAACATTCTATTCCAGCTTTATATCCCAGCTTTATAATCCAGCTTTATATCTCAGCTTTATATTCCAGATTTATATGCCAACTTTATATTCCAGCTTTATATCTCAGCTTTATATTCCAGTTGTATATCTCAGCTTTATATCCCAGCTTTATATCCCAGCTTTATATCTCAGCTTTATATCTCAGCTTTATAGTCCAATTTTGTATCTCAGCTTTATATCCCAGCTTTCTATCTCAGCTTTATATTCCAGCTTTATATCTCAGATTTATATTCCAGCTTTATATTCCAGCTTTATATTCCAGCTTTATATCTCAGCTTTATATCCCAGCTTTATATTCCAGCTTTATATCCCAGCTTTATATCCAGCTTTATATCTCAGCTTTATTATCCAGCTTTATATCTTTCGTATAAATATTGCCCAGGCCATTTTTAGTCTCCTCTTTTCGATGTCCAGCTGCCAAGATCTCCTGGTTATTTGCCGTTATCCGAGATGGACATCGCACTCCCCTACCCAGAGCCCATGGGAGGGTAAAGCCACGAAGAAACTACGGATTCGAATTTTGCAAAAATTCCCACCGCCTGTCGTGAGAATCGAACCCAAGGCCTTCTTTTCCAGAAGCCGACGTCTTACCACCTAGGCCACCTCCACCCCCCTTCCCTCTCCCTGACTGATAGATACGAAATAGCACTCGTGGAGTTGTAATACTCGATGCTTACATCACGACTGGCAACATCTGTTGTTGTTGATGTAATGCCGCGATATGATGCGTCTGGTTGCCTTTTGAATCTTTGATGTGGCGGGTCGTAATGGCTTTCTTGACATTCCCGGCTCATACTGGAGAAGTTGGAGTTCGTCTATCCCAGGCTATGCTGGGAAACTACTAGTCCAGTCCAGAGGTACTGCAATACTAGGTCTTCTATATCAGTAAGAGCCACTACTACAGGGAACACGGCGATCCTAGCTTCTGTTAGTCAGCCTGTTTTGACGCAGGCTGCTACCAGGGGAGACCACGAGGAGGTAGAACGCTAAGTCTTGATCTACTGATGGTGCGCCGACCCTGCTATTATGGCTACAGATCGCAGGCGCTGTTGCTCCACCTACAGCATCGGTAACCGTGCAAGCCTCAGCGTCACTATTGAGAGATCATAGGTTGGTTCCTTCCCAGCCCAACTCAGCGTCACTATTGAGAGATCATAGGTTGGTTCCTTCACAGCCCAACTCAGAGTCACTATTGAGAGATCATAGGTTGGTTCCTTCACATCCCAACTCAGCGTCACTATTGAGAGATCATAGGTTGGTTCCTTCACAGCCCAACTCAGCGTCACTATTGAGAGATCATAAGTTGGTTCCTTCACAGCCCAACTCAGCGTCACTATTGAGAGATCATAGGTTGGTTCCTTCACATCCCAACTCAGCGTCACTACTGAGAGATCATAGGTTGGTTACTTCACAGCCCAACTCAGCGTCACTATTGAGAGATCATAGGTTGGTTCCTTCACAGCCCAACTCAGCGTCACTATTGAGAGATCATAGGTTGGTTCCTTCACAGCCCAACTCAGCGTCACTATTGAAAGATCATAGGTTGGTTCCTTCACAGCCCAACTCAGCGTCACTATTGAAAGATCATAGGTTGGTTCCTTCACAGCCCAACGACAGAAATGCAAATTGATGAAAACAGAACACACTTTGATAACATCTGTTGCTCGATCATTCATACATTCATGAAATGTTTAGGTCATACAAATGAGTTTCATGATTTCTCATTCAGTCTCACTCTAACCATTGCCCATATACTCACTCTAGATGCAAAATTATTCTGAAATAGAGTAGATTGGATGTATCTATAAGAAACATGGGAGCCGCGATAGCTCAGTGGTTAGTGAACTGGACTACAAAGGACAAGAGGTAGGGTTCGATCCCAACCGACGGCTGGGTTCACCCAGCCATTAATGGGTACCGGAATTTTTTCAGGGTAAGTAAAGCGGCACGGGCGTAATACCGACCATATTACCCCAAAAATCATGTGCCGAAGGTCTGTAAAATTTATGGTAACTAACATCATATTCCTTATAAGCCACGTGACATCGAAGGTTGGCTACCATGGAGCGCCATTCCACTCTGTCGTTTGCTTTGATGGTGCGTATTGCCAGAGGTTGACTTGTCCATCTTTTGATGTTACTCGTCCATGTTAGTCATGGTCTGCCTTTGCCTCTTTTACCTTCTATTTTCCCTTCCAATGTTACTTTTAGTAGGCTGTTGTGTCTTTTAATGTGCCCCAAAAATTCCATTTGTATTATTCTATTTGTGTTTAGTAGTTCTCTTTCCATTTTTAGTTGTTTTAAAACTAGTATACTCTACAAGTACTTATATCAACCAGTCTACTCTACAAGTGTTTATATCAACCAGTCTACTCTACAAGTGTTTATATCAACCACTCTACTCTACAAGTGCTTAAATCAACCAGTCTAATCTACAAGTACTTATATCAACCAGTCTAGTCTACAAGTACTTATATTATCCAGTCTAGTCTACAAGTACTTATATAATCCAGTCTAGTCTACAAGTACTTATATAATCCAGTCTAGTCTACAAGTACTTATATCATCCAGTCTAGTCTACAAGTACTTATATCATCCAGTCTACTCTACAAGTACTTATATCATCCAGTCTACTCTACAAGTACTTATATCATCCAGTCTACTCTACAAGTACTTATATCATCCAGTCTACTCTACAAGTACTTATATCATCCAGTCTACTCTACAAGTGCTTATATCATCCAGTCTACTCTACAAGTACTTATATCATCCAGTCTACTCTACAAGTACTTATATCATTCAGTCTACTCTACAAGTACTTATATCAATCAGCCTACTCTACAAGTACTTATATCATCCAGTTTACTCTACAAGTGTTTATATCAATCAGCCTACTCTACAAGTACTTATATCATCCAGTCTACTCTACAAGTACTTATATCAATCAGCCTACTCTACAAGTACTTATATCATCCAGTTTACTCTACAAGTGTTTATATCAATCAGCCTACTCTACAAGTGTTTATATCATCCAGTTTACTCTACAAGTACTTATATCAATCAGCCTACTCTACAAGTACTTATATCAATCAGCCTACTCTACAAGTGTTTATATCATCCAGTTTACTCTACAAGTACTTATATCAATCAGCCTACTCTACAAGTGTTTATATCAATCAGCCTACTCTACAAGTACTTATATCATCCAGTTTACTCTACAAGTACTTATATCAATCAGCCTACTCTACAAGTACTTATATCATCCAGTCTACTCTACAAGTACTTATATCAAGCAGTCTACTCTACAAGTACTTATAGCAACCAGTCTACTCTACAAGTACTTATATCAACCAGTCTACTCTACAAGGACTTATATCAACCAGTCTTCAGCAAATACATATATCAGCCAGTCTAGTCTACAAGTACTTATATCAACCAGTCTACTCTATAAATACTCATATCAACCAGTCCACTCTACAAGTACTTATATCAAGCAGTCTACTCTACAAGTACTTATATCAACCAGTCTACTCTACAAGTACTTATATCAAGCAGTCTACTATACAAGTACTTATATCAACCAGTCTACTCTACAAGAACTTATATCAACCAGTCTTCAGCAAATACATATATCAACCAGTCTAGTCTACAAGTACTTATATCAACCAGTCTACTCTACAAGTACTTATATCAACCAATCTACTCTACAAGTGCTTATATCAACCAGTCTACTCTACAAGTACTTATATCAACCAGTCTACTCTACAAGTACTTATATCAAGCAGTCTACTATACAAGTACTTATATCATCCAGTCTACTCTACAAGAACTTATATCAACCAGTCTTCAAGAAATACATATACCAACCAGTCTAGTCTACAAGTACTTATATCAACCAGTCTACTCTACAAGTACTTATATCAACCAATCTACTCTACAAGTGCTTATATCAACCAGTCTACTCTACAAGTACTTATATCAACCAGTCTACTCTACAACTTATATCAACCAGTCTACTCTACAAGTGTTTATATCAACCAGTCTACTCTACAACTTATATCAACCAGTCTACTCTACAAGTGTTTATATCAACCAGTCTACTCTACAACTTATATCAACCAGTCTACTCTACAAGTGTTTATATCAACCAGTCTACTCTACAACTTATATCAACCAGTCTACTCTACAAGTGTTTATATCAACCAGTCTACTCTACAACTTATATCAACCAATCTACTCTACAAGTGTTTATATCAACCAGTCTACTCTACAACTTATATCAACCAGTCTACTCTACAAGTGTTTATATCAATCAGTCTACTCTACAACTTATATCAACCAGTCTACTCTACAACTTATATCAACCAGTCTACTCTACAACTTATATCAACCAGTCTACTCTACAAGTTTTTATATCAACCAGTCTACTCTACAACTTATATCAACCTGTCTACTCTACAAGTGTTTATATCAACCAGTCTACTCTACAACTTATATCAACCAGTCTACTCTACAAGTGTTTATATCAACCAGTCTACTCTACAACTTATATCAACCAATCTACTCTACAACTTATATCAACCAATCTACTCTACAAGCACCCGAATGGACAACCGACGTTCTGACAACCCGTGTTCGATTCCCGTTGGGAGCAGTGTGAGTTGTACCCGTGGTTGGATTAAAAAAATACCCCCACGGTCGACCCAGCCGTTGGCAGAAATGGGTACCAGGGTATTACTCTGGGAAGGTGAGGAATGTCGCTTTGCATCTGAGTTTCGATGCTTGAGGCGACACTATACAGAAATCTCCGAACATTATAGGAAGCCCAGATAGCCCTATTGTCATTTGGTTTCCGCTATTGTGAACCTTCATTCACCCAGCACTGAGATTGTTAACTTATTTCTCCTAATGTGAGTTTCACCAGCACTGAGATTGTTAACTTATTTCTCCTAATGTGAGTTTCACCAGCACTGAGATTGTTAACTTATTTCTCCTAATGTGAGTTTCACCAGCACTGAGATTGTTAACTTATTTCTCCTAATGTGAGTTTCACCAGCACTGAGATTGTTAACTTATTTCTCCTAATGTGAGTTTCACCAGCCAAATAAGTGGAAGATCATTGACTCTGGAAAATACAGAATTAACAATCTATAAATGGTAACTCACGTCTTGTCTTATAATTCACTCAATGACAACTCACATCTTGTCTCATAATTCACTCATTGACAACTCACATCTTGTCACATAATTCACTCAATGGCAACTCACGTCTTGTCTCATAATTCCCTCAATGGCAACTCACATCTTGTCTCATAATTCCCTCAATGGCAACTCACATCTTGTCTCATAATTCACTCAATGGCAACTCACGTCTTGTCTCATAATTCACTCAATGACAACTCACATCTTGTCTCATAATTCACTCAATGGCAACTGGCATCTTGTCTCATAATTCACTCATTGACAACTCACGTCTTGTCACATAATTCACTCAATGACAACTCACGTCTTGTCACATAATTCACTCATTGACAACTCACATCTTGTCTCATAATTCACTCAATGGCAACTCACATCTTGTCTCATAATTCACTCAATGGCAACTCACGTCTTGTCTCATAATTCCCTCAATGGCAACTCACATCTTGTCTCATAATTCACTCAATGGCAACTCACGTCTTGTCTCATATTTCACTCAATGGCAACTCACGTCTTGTCTTATAATTCACTCAATGGCAACTCACATCTTGTCTCATAATTCGCTCAATGGCAATTCACGTCTTGTCTCATAATTCACTCAATGGCAACTCACGTCTTGTCTCATAATTCACTCAATGGCAACTCACGTCTTGTCTCATAATTCAATCAATGGCAAATCACGTCTTGTCTCATAATTCACTCAATAGCAACTCACGTCTTGTCTCATAATTCACTCAATGACAACTCACGTCTTGTCTCATAATTCACTCAATGGCAACCCACGTCCTGACTCATAATTCACTCAATGACAACTCACATCTTGTCACATAATTCACTCAATGACAACTCACGTCTTGTCTCATAATTCACTCAATGGCAACTCACGTCTTGTCTCATAATGCACTCAATGACAACTCACTTCTTGTCTCATAATTCACTCAATGACAACTCACATCTTGTCTCATAATTCACTCAATGGCAACTCACGTCTTGTCACATAATTCACTCAATGGCAACTCACGTCCTGACTCATAATTCACTCAATGGCAACTCACGCCCTGACTCATAATACACTCAATGACAACTCACATCTTGTCACATAATTCACTCCATGACAACTCACATCTTGTCACATAATTCACTCAATGACAACTCACATCTTGTCTCATAATTCACTCAATGACAACTCACGTCTTGTCTCATAATTCACTCAATGACAACTCACATCTTGTCTAATAATTCACTCAATGACAACTCACATCTTGTCTCATAATTCACTCAATGGCAACTCACATCTTGTCTCATAATTCACTCAATGACAACTCACATCTTGTCTCATAATTCACTCAATGGCAACTCACATCTTGTCTCATAATTCACTCAATGACAACTCACATCTTGTCTCATAATTCACTCAATGGCAACTGGCATCTTGTCTCATAATTCACTCAATGACAACTCACATCTTGTCTCATAATTCACTCAATGACAACTCACATCTTGTCTCATAATTCACTCAATGACAACTCACATCTTGTCTCATAATTCACTCAATGGCAACTGGCATCTTGTCTCATAATTCACTCATTGACAACTCACGTCTTGTCACATAATTCACTCAATGACAACTCACGTCTTGTCACATAATTCACTCAATGACAACTCACATCTTGTCTCATAATTCACTCAATGACAACTCACATCTTGTCACATAATTCACTCAATGACAACTCACGTCTTGTCTCATAATTCACTCAATGACAACTCACATCTTGTCTAATAATTCACTCAATGACAACTCACATCTTGTCTCATAATTCACTCAATGGCAACTCACATCTTGTCTCATAATTCACTCAATGACAACTCACATCTTGTCTCATAATTCACTCAATGACAACTCACATCTTGTCTCATAATTCACTCAATGACAACTCACATCTTGTCACATAATTCACTCAATGGCAACTGGCATCTTGTCTCATAATTCACTCAATGACAACTCACATCTTGTCACATAATTCACTCAATGACAACTCACATCTTGTCTCATAATTCACTCAATGACAACTCACGTCTTGTCTCATAATTCACTCATTGACAACTCACGTCCTGACTCATAATTCAGATTCTGGCAACTGCAACGTTACTTACCACTGATGCTCCACTCATCCCATCACTAATCTGAGAAGTTATCGAGATTTACTTTGTCAGAAAAAGAAATAATTACAATTTCCCTTACATCTTCTCTTACTTCTCATAATTTCGTGTGTCCGTCATCAGTGACGAGGAAGCGGCACAGCTGTAATCTCGCTGACCTAATAGTGTCTTACAGTTTTATCTTCACTGACCTAATAGTGTCTTACAGTTTTATCTTCACTGACCTAATAGTGTCTTACAGTTTTATCTTCACTGACCTAATAGTGTCTTACAGTTTTATCTTCGCTGACCTAATAGTGTCTTACAGTTTTATCTTCATCTTCTTCTTGATTTACCTTTCAGGGTCGAGAGGAGATATAAATTGGGATATTCTGTTAGAGGAGATATAAATTGGGATATTCTGTTAGAGGAGATATAAATTGGGATATTCTGTTAGAGGAGATATAAATTGGGATATTCTGTTAGAGGAGATATAAATTGGGATATTCTGTTAGAGGAGATATAAATTGGGATATTCTGTTAGAGGAGATATAAATTGGGATATTCTGTTCTACTGTTGACCTCTCCTGCTGTTATGTTTCCTAGTGTTTCTAATATTCCATCAATCCATCTTTTGCTCTTCTGTTGACCTCTCCTGCTGTTATGTTTCCTAGTGTTTCTAATATTCCATCAATCCATCTTTTGCTCTTCTGTTGAATTCTCCTGCTGTTATGTTTCCTAGTGTTTCTAATATTCCATCAATCCATCTTTTGCTCTTCTGTTGATCTCTCCTGCTGTATGTTTCCTAGTGTTTCTAATATTCCATCAATCCATCTTTTGCTCTTCTGTTGATCTCTCCTGCTGTATGTTTCCTAGTGTTTCTAATATTCCATCAATCCATCTTTTGCTCTTCTGTTGATCTCTCCTGCTGTTATGTTTCCTAGTGTTTCTAATATTCCATCAATCCATATTTTGCTCTTCTGTTGATCTCTCCTGCTGTTATGTTTCCTGGTGTTTCTAATATTCCATCAATCCATCTTTAGCTCTTCTGTTGACCTCTCCTGCTGTATGTTTCCTAGTGTTTCTAATATTCCATCAATCCATCTTTTGCTCTTCTGTTGGCCTGCCCCGTTGTTATGTTTCCTAGTGTTTCTAATATTCCATCAATCCATCTTTTGCTCTTCTGTTGACCTCTCCTGCTGTTATGTTTCCTAGTGTTTCTAATATTCCATCAATCCATCTTTTGCTCTTCTGTTGGCCTGCCCCGTTGTTATGTTTCCTAGTGTTTCTAATATTCCATCAATCCATCTTTTGCTCTTCTGTTGACCTCTCCTGCTGTTATGTTTCTTAGTGTTTCTAATATTCCATCAATCCATCTTTTGCTCTTCTATTGACCTGCCCCATTGTTATGTTTCCTAGTGTTTCTAATATCTGACATTTCAAATATTTAAGACCTGAATGATCTAAGAGAAACACTCAACAAGCTCTGTCAGAGGTGATGTCTGTGATTCTGTGGATTGCATACACTGCAATATTCCTGGAGATGATGTGGCAGACAAGTTGGCAAAGGAAGGTGGCAAGTTACAGCAGCCAGATACAAGTTACAACTTATGAGGAATCAAAGAGGTTTGTCAGGAACAAATAGATGAACAAATGGGATACAGAACATCAGGGCTACCAGAACAATGATGGATGCTACCAGCCCAACAGACAAGAACAAGGAATAATTTGTAGACTCGGAACAGGCCACAACAGATTGAGGTACCAGCTTTACAACACTATAAGGATAGGAACCTCTGATGGATGTGGCTGTGGGACGATCTAAATGATGGCTGGACATCTGTTACAAACATGTACAACATTTGATGAATGTGGCTGTGGGACGATCTAAATGACGGCTGGACATCTGTTACAATCATGTCCAACATTTGATGAATGTGACTGTGGGACGATCTAAATGACGGCTGGACATCTGTTACAATCATGTCCAACATTTGATGAATGTGACTGTGGGACGATCTAAATGACGGCTGGACATCTGTTACAATCATGTCCAACATTTGATGAATGTGGCTATGGGACGATCTAAATGACGGCTGGACATCTGTTACAATCATGTCCAACATTTGATGAGCAGAGAAGGATCTTGTGGCCATCACTGGTACCATACCAGGACAAGCTGTATGGGGATGTCACCAACCTTGAGCTGACCAATACTTTCTTCAAACTTATTAATATTGACATCTAGAGGTATAGCTGTATGGGGATGTCACCAACCTTGAGCTGACCAAGACTTTCTTCAAACTTATTAATATTGACATCTAGAGGTGTAACTGTATGGAGATGTCACCAACCTTGAGCTACCCAAGACTTTCTTCAAACTTATTAATATTGACATCTAGAGGTATAGCTGTATGGGGATGTCACCAACCTTGAGCTGACCAAGACTTTCTTCAAACTTATTAATATTGACATCTAGAGGTGTAACTGTATGGAGATGTCACCAACCTTGAGCTGACCAATGCTTTCTTCAAACTTATTAATATTGACATCTAGAGGTGTAACTGTATGGAGATGTCACCAACCTTGAGCTGACCAATACTTTCTTCAAACTTATTAATATTGACATCTAGAGGTGTAGCTGTATGGAGATGTCACCAACCTTGAGCTGACCAAGACTTTCTTCAAACTTATTAATATTGACATCTAGAGGTGTAACTGTATGGAGATGTCACCAACCTTGAGCTGACCAATGCTTTCTTCCATCTTATTAATATTGACATCTAGAGGTGTAGTTGTATGGAGATGTCACCAACCTTGAGCTGACCAAGACTTTCTTCAAACTTATTAATATTGACATCTAGAGGTGTAACTGTATGGGGATGTCACCAACCTTGAGCTGACCAAGACTTTCTTCAAACTTATTAATATTGACATCTAGAGGTGTAGCTGTATGGAGATGTCACCAACCTTGAGCTGACCAAGACTTTCTTCAAACTTATTAATATTGACATCTAGAGGTGTAGCTGTATGGAGATGTCACCAACCTTAAGCTGACCAAGACTTTCTTCAAACATTAATATTGACATCTAGAGGTGTAGCTGTATGGGGATGTCACCAACCTTAAGCTGACCAAGACTTTCTTCAAACTTATTAATATTGACATCTAGAGGTGTAACTGTATGGAGATGTCACCAACCTTGAGCTGACCAAGACTTTCTTCAAACTTATTAATATTGACATCTAGAGGTATAGCTGTATGGGGATGTCACCAACCTTGAGCTGACCAATGCTTTCTTCAAACTTATTAATATTGACATCTAGAGGTGTAACTGTATGGAGATGTCACCAACCTTGAGCTGACCAATGCTTTCTTCAAACTTATTAATATTGACATCTAGAGGTGTAACTGTATGGAGATGTCACCAACCTTGAGCTGACCAATACTTTCTTCAAACTTATTAATATTGACATCTAGAGGTGTAGCTGTATGGAGATGTCACCAACCTTGAGCTGACCAAGACTTTCTTCAAACTTATTAATATTGACATCTAGAGGTGTAACTGTATGGAGATGTCACCAACCTTGAGCTGACCAATGCTTTCTTCCATCTTATTAATATTGACATCTAGAGGTGTAGTTGTATGGAGATGTCACCAACCTTGAGCTGACCAAGACTTTCTTCAAACTTATTAATATTGACATCTAGAGGTGTAACTGTATGGGGATGTCACCAACCTTGAGCTGACCAAGACTTTCTTCAAACTTATTAATATTGACATCTAGAGGTGTAGCTGTATGGAGATGTCACCAACCTTGAGCTGACCAAGACTTTCTTCAAACTTATTAATATTGACATCTAGAGGTGTAGCTGTATGGAGATGTCACCAACCTTAAGCTGACCAAGACTTTCTTCAAACATTAATATTGACATCTAGAGGTGTAGCTGTATGGGGATGTCACCAACCTTAAGCTGACCAAGACTTTCTTCAAACTTATTAATATTGACATCTAGAGGTGTAACTGTATGGAATGTCACCAACCTTGAGCTGACCAAGACTTTCTTCAAACTTATTAATATTGACATACATCTAGAGGTGTAACTGTATGGAGATGTCACCAACCTTGAGCTGACCAAGACTTTCTTCAAACTTATTAATATTGACATCTAGAGGTGTAACTGTATGGAGATGTCACCAATATTGAGATTTTATATGACAATAAAAACTAAAAGATCATCTTCTATGACAATTAACAACTGAATCATCTATTCCCATGACAACTAGCAACTATAGCATAACTTTCAATGACCTATAGTCTTTTTTTCTCACAGATTGGACTAGCAACTATAGCATAACTTTCAATGACCTATAGTCTTTTTTTCTCACAGATTGGACTAGCAACTATAGCATAACTTTCAATGACCTATAGTCTTGTTTTCTCACAGATTGGACTAGCAACTATAGCATAACTTTCAATGACCTATAGTCTTGTTTTCTCACAGATTGGACTAGCAACTATAGCATAACTTTCAATGACCTATAGTCTTGTTTTCTCACAGATTGGACTAGCAACTATAGCATAACTTTCAATGACCTATAGTCTTGTTTTCTCACAGATTGGACTAGCAACTATAGCATAACTTTCAATGACCTATAGTCTTGTTTTCTCACAGATTGGACTAGCAACTATAGCATAACTTTCAATGACCTATAGTCTTGTTTTCTCACAGATTGGACTAGCAACTATAGCATAACTTTCAATGACCTATAGTCTTGTTTTCTCACAGATTGGACTAGCAACTATAGCATAACTTTCAATGACCTATAGTCTTATTTTCTCACAGATTGGACTACTCACTTTTTCAGCACATCTTGAAATCTGAAACACAACATACGAATCTTGAACTTAGACAGAAGTTATCTAGTTAGACAGAAGTTATCTAGTTAGACAGAAGTTATCTAGTTAGACAGAAGTTATCTAGTTAGACAGAAGTTATCTATCGCTTCCTCGGCTATGAGCTCAGCACATACCTTGCATATCAAGTGTGTTATCAGTGTAAATCTAGTGTGTTATCATTGTACATCAGATGTGTTATCAGTGTACATCAAGTGTGTTATCAGTGTACATCAAGTGTGTTATAATTGTACATCAGGTGTGTTATCAGTGTACATCAAGTGTGTTATCAGTGTACATCAAGTGTGTTATCATTGTACATCAGGTGTGTTATCAGTGTACATCAAGTGTGTTATCAGTGTACATCAAGTGTGTTATCAGTGTACATCAAGTGTGTTATCATTGTACATCAAGTGTGTTATCAGTGTACATCAAGTGAGTTATCAGTGTACATCAAGTGTGTTATCAGTGTACATCAAGTGTGTTATCATTGTATGTCAAGTGTGTTATCATTGTAACTCAAGTGTGTTATCAGTGTACATCAAATGTGTTATCATTGTACATCAAGTGTGTTATAATTGTACATAAAGTGTGTTATCAGTGTACATCAAGTGTGTTATCAGTGTACATCAAGTGTGTTATCATTGTACATCAAGTGTGTTATCAGTGTACATCAAGTGAGTTATCAGTGTACATCAAGTGTGTTATCAGTGTACATCAAGTGTGTTATCATTGTATGTCAAGTGTGTTATCATTGTAACTCAAGTGTGTTATCAGTGTACATCAAATGTGTTATCATTGTACATCAAGTGTGTTATAATTGTACATAAAGTGTGTTATCAGTGTACATCCAGTACCATTTTTTGCTTATCATATTTATTTCATTAAGTAATTGTTGTAGATCTTTCGGATTTTCTGCTAGTAGAACAGCATCATCAGCATATCTTAGGTTGTTGATTATCTTCCCATTAATGTTTAGGCCTGGTATCTGAGATGTTTTTAAAGATTTGCTCAGTGTATAGATTGAACAAGCTTGGTGATAGGATGCATCCCTGTCTTACTCCTCTTTTTATATCAATGGGTGTAGAGTTCTCTTTGTTATATTTTATTATTGCTGTTTGTTCCCAGTATAGATTACGTATTAGTCGTACGTCCATGTCATCTAGATGTATCTCTTTTAGGCATTCTATAAGTTGTTTGTGGTGTATTCTATCAAAAGTTTTGGTGTAGACTATGAAGCAGGCATATATTGGATTTTTTTTTTACTTCTGTGTACTTTTCTATTAATGTTCTCATGCAGAATATGGCTTCTTTTGTCCCATTTTTTTTCCTAAACCAAATTGGTACTCATCTATTTCATCATCATCATCATGTGCTACACATGTTGGCTGCTGGCGTAGGCGATCATGTTCTTCCACAATTGTTTATCCACAGTGCATCGTATCAATTCTGTTGTGTTTTTACCGTGCTGTGACATCAAGCTATCTAGTATTTTCTCTCTTTGTCGCCAGCAATCTCTTTCCCTGTATTTTGCCAGTTGTAACCAAGTATTTCAACTTCCCTCTTCTCATGATGTGCCAGAAAAAAGTTGATCATCATTTTCCTGTTTTTAGAGAGCTCCCTTTTTCTATTGGCCTTTTTGAGAATTTCCTTGTTGATCCTTTCAGTTGTCCATGGAAGTCTCAACTTTCTTCTGAGAAATCCCATCTCTGTGACCTCTAATCGTCCTTATATTTATTTGTTTACTGTCCACGATTCGCTTCCATAGGTCAGAATTGGTTCTATATAGCACCGATGAACTCTCTTTCTCACTTCTATTGACATAGATTTGTTGCATAAGATATTTGTCATTTTCTGAAATGCTGTTTTGGCCTGAGCTATTCTGTTTTTTATTTCTGTGTCGCATCTTCCATCTGATGTTATTATTGTGCCCAAGTATTTGACGCCATGCATTTGTTTCAGATTTGCACTGATATTTTTATGCTGCATGATGGTAATGATTGTTTCCTCGATATGAAGAAACTTCCATGGTAAAAACTAAATATATATATTGTAAAAGCTTATTAACAGTTCGGTAACATTCATTTCAAATGGTTTTTATCAAACTTTGAGTACAATAACTATTCTGTTAACTCACCACTGCCAGCCGAAATGGCCATGATGACAAGCTTATATTCTAGAAAAGGAAAGAATGAACTTTTGACATTTTAGTCACAACATTTGCTGAATTATGACGAGCGTTTTTGATTGGTTGGAGACTGAAGAATGTACTCGTGTGTGTATGTGTGTGTGTGTGTGTGTGTGCGTGCGTGCTTGCGTGTGTGTGTGTGTGTGTGTGTGTGTGTGTGTGTGTGTGTGTGTGTGCTCTGAGTGACTTAATGAGCATGATCCGCAAAGTGGAATCAGGTCTATTTCGTTATTGGGATCAATACAAAGTCAGTTGTTGGGATCAATACAAAGTCAATTATTGGGATCAATACAAAGTCAATTGTTGGGATCAATACAAAGTCAGTTGTTGGGATCAATACAAAGTCAGTTGTTGGGATCAATACAAAGTCAATTGTTGGGATCAATACAAAGTCAATTGTTGGGATCAATACAAAGTCAATTGTTGGGATCAATACAAAGTCAATTGTTGGGATCAATACAAAGTCAGTTGTTGGGATCAATACAAAGTCAGTTGTTGGGATCAATACAAAGTCAATTGTTGGGATCAATACAAAGTCAATTGTTGGGATCAATACAAAGTCAATTGTTGGGATCAATACAAAGTCAATTGTTGGATCAATACAAAGTCAATTGTTGGGATCAATACAAAGTCAATTGTTGGGATCAATACAAAGTCAATTGTTGGGATCAATACAAAGTCAATTGTTGGGATCAATACAAAGTCAATTGTTGGGATCAATACAAAGTCAATTGTTGGGATCAATACAAAGTCAATTGTTGGGATCAATACAAAGTCAATTGTTGGGATCTATACAAAGTCAATTGTTGGGATCAATACAAAGTCAATTGTTGGGATCAATACAAAGTCAATTGTTGGGATCAATACAAGTCAATTGTTGGGATCAATACAAGTCAATTGTTGGGATCAATGCAAAGTCAATTGTTGGGATCTATACAAAGTCAATTGTTGGGATCTATACAAAGATGAAGGACTTTGTTTTCTTCATGCCCCGCGCCATGTTGGTTGTTGGGGGCAACGGCAGAGGACAAACTGGCCACTCCGGCAACATTAGCTACTGGACTTTCAATGGATCGGGCAGATGTCATTAACAATCTACGAGAGATGGGTCGAACACAGGTCTTTGATAGAAGTACAAATACATGACTATCTAGACTGTGTGAGCTGGGAGTGTAGAGAGATATCATTAACAATCTATGAGAGATGGGTCGAACATAGGTCTTTGACAGAAGTACAAATACATGACTATCTAGACTGTGTGAGCTGGGAGTGTAGAGAGATATCATTAACAATCTATAAGAGATGGGTCGAACACAGGTCTTTGATAGAAGTACAAATACATGACTATTACATTATAAATAAGAGAAAAAAGGTGTATGGTAACAGCATTTCGTAGGTAAGAAACAAAACACAAGTCGACGTTTCGGTCAAGAGGTCTTCAGCTGGAACAATAAACAACACAAAATTTGTATCGAACATCCATCACTTACAACATCCTTCTCTTACATTATCCATTACTCACAATATCCATCGCTTACAACATCCATCACTTACAACATCCATCACTTACAACATCCATCACTTACAACATCCATCACTTACAACATCCATCACTTACAACATCCATCACTTACAACATCCATCACTTACAACATCCATCACTTACAACATCCATCACTTACAACATCCATCACTTACAACATTCATCACTTACAACATCCATCACTTACAACATCCATCACTTACAACATTCATCACTTACAACATCCATCACTTACAACATCCATCAGTCATAATTCCAGTAATCATGTCATAAAGTACAGGATACATTTCAAAACGTTTCTTGTGTAACAAGTTTATGTCAATGGAAGTGAGAAAGAGAGTTGATCGGTGACAATATAGAGCCACTTGTGACCTATTGATGTGAATCATGGACATTAGATAAACAAATGAAAAGACGATTAGAGGCCACAGAGATGGAATTTCTCAGAAGAATGTTAAGAGTCCTCGGGCAGCTAAAAAGACCAATGAAGAAATTCTCAAAGAGGCCAACACAAAAAGGGAGCTCATAAAAAACAAAAAGAAACAATCAACATTTTTTCGGGCACGTTATGAGAAGTGGAAAGTTGGAATACTTGGTTACAACTGGCAAAATACAGGTAATTAGAGATCGCGGACGACAAAGAGAGAAAATACTGGATAGCTTGGTGGAAAACAGTCAACAACAGAACTGATACGATGTACTGTGGATAGAGAATTGTGGAAGGACATGATGGTATGACACACGATGATGATGTTGATGATGATGATTTAACCAAACTGTTGACAAGCATGCAATAAGCGTTAAGTCAAGCTGAAATAATTCATGAATTGTAAACCGTTTACATGACAATGACATGAGATGACATGACTTTTCGCTGATATTCACACCAGCTGGTTTGTTTGTTACTCACAGTTGAATAGAGCAACTCTTTTATCTGAGAAGACATTACATATTCATTGCCTGAAGGTTAAAGTGTGTCTTGGAGAATGATTTCTTACATTCACGATATATCAAATTACAAATCTGACCTACCTAGGCAGCAAAACGTCAGGCCACGGAGATATAATATCTGAAATTATGACACTTATTGCGCAAAAAGTTATCTACATAACTTTTGACCATATTTGCCTCTCGCATGTCACCATGACTGATTTCTCTCTCTCTTTTTCTCTCACTCTCTCTCTCTCTCTCTCTCTCTCTCTGCGATCAAGACTCAATCAGAGTAGGATTCCAGACTCTCTCATGAAGTCAGCTGTCTGTTTAAGCAAATCGATTGCCCCATATAGTTTCTCTTCCAGGAAGGTGGGCGTGAACCACATAGCTCTTCTCAGGTCTGTGTACTGGGGGCAATCCTGTAGAACATGTTTTGTAGTCATATTGTCCAGTGCACAGTGGCATAGGCTGGTTGTACCTATTTTGAATTTGGTGAATATGTGATTTCTCATTCTATTGTGGCCAGTGCGTAGGTGAAGTATGATGACTTGATCCCTCTTTGATAGTTGGTGGTATCCGTCACTCTTGTTATGCTTTGGGTGTTCTCGTTTCCATTTTTCATGGAACTGGCCTTTGAGGATGGATTTGGCTTCATCATAACTGAGCGGATGGTTCTCTTGTGGTAATCTCCCTCCCTCTTTAGCTAATTTGTCTGCGCGTTCGTTCCCGAGTATATTACAGTGTGATGGTATCCACTGAATGACTATTCTCTGGAAGTTATTTCATAGTTTGTCCAGGGTTGTTCTCAAGTCATCTAGTTCATTGTTCTTGGGGCTTTTTAGAGCTGATAGTACTGACAGAGCATCAGTCAAAATCACCAATTTATTGTGCATGTTATTTTTGTGTTGAGTAGCCAGTGTTGCGGCATCTCTGATGACCTCAGTTTCTGCTTTAAAGTTGTTTGAGAATTTTCCAGTAGCTATTGACTTGTTAGTGATCTCGTCCTGATTATTCAGCGTCAAGAACACACCTCCCCCTTCATTTCTGGTGGCATTTGTAGCAGAGCAATCTGTGTATATGTGGGACCAAGAGTCATGTGGGTAGGTATTGTGTATGTGTTTTTCTGCTACGTGTTTTCTTTCTGTGTCTGATTGGGTGCCTTTTTTCATGATTCCTGTTATATTTCCCTTAAGTTCTGGTGTTTTATGTTTCCCATGAGGAGGCTGATTTAAGAACATTTTAATTTATCTTTGTAGTAACGTCAATAGAAGTGAGAAAGAGAGTTCATCGGTGCTGTATAGGGCCAATTCTGACCTACAGAAGCAAATGATGGACAGTAGACAAACAAATGAAAGACGATTAGAGGCCACAGAGATGGGATTTCTCAGAAGAATGTTGAAAGTTCCCTGGACAGATAAAAAGACCAATGAGGAAGTTCTCAAAGAGGCCAACACAAAAAGGGAGCTCCTAAAAACATAAGAAAGAAGCAATCAACATTTTTCGGGCACATCATGAGAAGAGGAAAGTTGGAATACTTGGTGACAACTGGCAAAATGAAAGGAAAGAGAGATCGCGGACGACAAAGAGAAAAATACTGGATAGCTTGGTGTCATGGCACGGAAAACAGTCAACAACAGAACTGATACGATGTACTGTAGATAGAAGATTGTGGAAGGACATGATCGCCTACGCCAACCGGTATGGCACATGATTATGATGAGTAATTTACAGTATTTTTGTTAATTATATATTTTTTTAAAAACTGAATTTCTCCTATAACCTGTATATGATGTATGTGATCTCTGAGCCACGTATGATCTAGCAAAAACCATTCTATAACCTGTATATGATGTATGTGATCTCTGAGCCACGTATGATCTAGCAAAAACCATTCTATAACCTGTATATGATGTATGTGATCTCTGAGCCACGTATGATCTAGCAAAAACCATTCTATAACCTGTATATGATGTATGTGATCTCTGAGCCACGTATGATCTAGCAAAAACCATTCTATAACCTGTATATGATGTATGTGATCTCTGAGCCACGTATGATCTAGCAAAACCATTCTATAACCTGTATGTGATGTATGTGATCTCTGAGCCACGTATGATCTAGCAAAAACCATTCTATAACCTGTATATGATGTATGTGATCTCTGAGCCACGTATGATCTAGCAAAAACCATTCTATAACCTGTATATGATGTATGTGATCTCTGAGCCACGTATGATCTAGCAAAAATCATTCTATAACCTGTATATGATGTATGTGATCTCTGAGCCACGTATGATCTAGCAAAAACCATTCTATAACCTGTATATGATGTATGTGATCTCTGAGCCACGTATGATCTAGCAAAAACCATTCTATAACCTGTATGTGATGTATGTGATCTCTGAGCCACGTATGATCTAGCAAAAACCATTCTATAACCTGTATATGATGTATGTGATCTCTGAGCCACGTATGATCTAGCAAAAACCATTCTATAACCTGTATGTGATGTATGTGATCTCTGAGCCACGTATGATCTAGCAAAAACCATTCTATAACCTGTATGTGATGTATGTGATCTCTGAGCCACGTATGATCTAGCAAAAACCATTCTATAACCTGTATGTGATGTATGTGATCTCTGAGCCACGTATGATCTAGCAAAAACCATTCTATAACCTGTATATGATGTATGTGATCTCTGAGCCACGTATGATCTAGCAAAAACCATTCTGTGAGGAACCGTGAAAAGATGGAGAAGAGGAGGTAGGGAGAGAAAAAGATGGGAAGATAACATCAAAGAATAGACAGGACTCGGTTTTGCAAGGTCATAAAGAATGACTGAAGATAGAGAGAAATGGAGAAGATTGACGAAGTCTGTCAGAGGTGCCCCAATGATCCCCAGGTTGATGAAGTCTGTCAGAGGTGCCCCAATGATGCCCAGGTTGATGAAGACTGTCAGTGGTGCCCCAATGATGCCCAGGTTGATGAAGTCTGTCAGTGGTGCCCCAATGATGCCCAGGTTGATGAAGACTGTCAGTGGTGCCCCAATGATCCCCAGGTTGACAAAGAATGCCAGTGGTGATCAATGATGATGATGATGAAGATGATGATGATAATGATGATGATGATGATGATCATGAAGAGGAAGAAAAGAAGAAGAAGAAGAAGAGGAAGAAGAAAAAAGTAGAAGAAAAAGAAGAAGTCTGTGACGCACTAGGAGCGTCTACTAATCTCTTATTCGCGTCCCCTATATTTTCATTTTGTAAAAGCAGCTTTCCAAAAAATGCGAAAGATACTATGCAATCCATTTTCGACAATAGAAACAAGAAAAAAAGTTCTTAAATGTTACGTAGAGCCAGTCTTAACACATGGTTGTGAATCATGGACAATAGGACAACAGACAAGAAAATCACTGGAGTCTGTAGAAATGTGGTTTTACAGAAGAATGTTGAGAATACCATGGACAGATAAGAAGAGTAATGAAAACGTTCTGAAAGAGATCAATGCAAAAAAAAGAGCTAATTTCCAATATTAGGAAGAAACAATCATCATTTTTTGGTCATGTAATGAGAAGAGAACAACTGGAATATATTGTAACAACTGGGAAAATTGAGGGACGAAGAGATAGAGGGAAGCAAAGAGAAAAGATAGCAGACAGCTTAAGAGAATGGCTTGCCAGAAGGTCAACAACAGAAATTATAAATAACTGTCGAGATCGAAAGTTGTGGAGAGACATGATCACCTACGCCTGCAGGCCCGGCATTTGATGATGATGATGATGATATTTTCATTTAAACACTTACATCAAATGCCGAATTCATTATCTGAAAAGAACAAGACATGGTATCTGTAAACGTGTACCTGACCAATATTTGTTGTTACCACTATGATTTCAGCAAAACAATGAGTGTATGTCTCTGTGACGTGTCCGTGTGACGTAAATGTAACATCTATCTATCTACTGTCCTTTCGAGCCGAAGACGGCACATAGGGCAGAACCACAATCTCAAAAACAGAAACCTTGCGTACCAAAATGACACATATTGCAGAGATCACTGCTTCTAAAATATATGGCGCGGTTTCCATAACAACACTTTTTACAATGACAGCTTGTCAGGCCATCGATCAACCTCCTTAGTCGCTTCTTACGACATGCTTGTAAGGTCACAGTGTCACTATTCTTTACTCATAATGAGACCCAAGTAACACACAGGTAATGTAACAGCTATGCCTGTAACTATCGTCAAGTCTAACCGCGCATGTCAAACGACATTTGTCTTGTTGCTACATGCAAACACAAATATGGCCATACTTCAACATTGCCATGGTAACGACACTAAACAATAATAGTTCATAGCTCAACCTATAAAAGCCACTTTGCTAACTCAGTAGGACTAAAATTATGAGAATACATGTTAAAAGTGTAAAGAAAGTTACATTCAGAGGGGTGGGACTAGAAGAAGCCGATCACTTTAAATACCTGGGAACTAGGGAATCTATATATAATACTATATTTCAACAAATAGCGACATTGAGAAAGCTATCTTTGCTAGAATATGTGTCAGCTCAGACACTCAATAGAAACATTTGGTGTTCAACTAGTCTCTATGTCAGCTCAGACATTCAATAGAAACATTTGATGTTCATATAGTCTCTATGTCAGCTCAGACATTCAATAGAAACATTTGGTGTTCAACTAGTCTCTATGTCAGTCCAGACACTCTATAGACTTGGAAACATTTGGTGTTCAACTAGTCTCTATGTCAGTCCAGACATTCAATAGACTTAGAAACATTTGATGTTCAACTAGTCTCTATGTCAGTCCAGACATTCAATAGAAACATTTGGTGTTCAACTAGTCTCTATGTCAGCTCAGACATTCAATAGACTTAGAAACATTTGGTGTTCACTCTCCATGACAGCCCAGACATTCTATAGAAACATTTGGTGTTCAACTAGTCTCCATGTCAGCTCAGACATTCAATAGACTTAGAAACATTTGGTGTTCAACTAGTCTCTATGTCAGCTCAGACATTCAATAGACTTAGAAACATTTGGTGTTCACTCTCCATGACAGCCCAGACATTCTATAGAAACATTTGGTGTTCAACTAGTCTCCATGTCAGCTCAGACATTCAATAGACTTAGAAACATTTGGTGTTCAACTAGTCTCTATGTCAGCTCAGACATTCTATAGACTTAGAAACATTTGGTGTTCAACTAGTCTCTATGTCAGCTCAGACATTCAATAGACTTAGAAACATTTGGTGTTCAACTAGTCTCTATGTCAGTCCAGACACTCTATAGACTTGGAAACATTTGGTGTTCAACTAGTCTCCATGTCAGCCCAGACATTCAATAGACTTAGAAACATTTGATGTTCAACTAGTCTCTATGTCAGTCCAGACATTCAATAGACTTAGAAACATTTGATGTTCAACTAGTCTCTATGTCAGTCCAGACATTCTATAGACTTAGAAACATTTGGTGTTCAACTAGTCTCTATGTCAGTCCAGACATTCAATAGACTTAGAAACATTTGATGTTCAACTAGTCTCTATGTCAGTCCAGACATTCAATAGACTTAGAAACAGTTGGTGTTCAACTAGTCTCCATGTCAGCCCAGACATTCAATAGACTTAGAAACAGTTGGTGTTCAACTAGTCTCCATGTCAGCCCAGACATTCTATAGACTTAGAAACATTTGGTGTTCAATTAATCTCCATGTCAGTCCAGACATTCTATAGACTTGGAAACATTTGGTGTTCAACTAGTCTCCATGTCAGTCCAGACATTCTATAGACTTAGAAACATTTGGTGTTCAACTAGTCTCTATGTCAGTCCAGACATTCTATAGACTTAGAAACATTTGGTGTTCAACTAGTCTCTATGTCAGTCCAGACATTCTATAGACTTAGAAACATTTGGTGTTCAACTAGTCTCTATGTCAGTCCAGACATTCAATAGACTTAGAAACATTTGGTGTTCAACTAGTCTCTATGTCAGTCCAGACATTCTATAGACTTAGAAACATTTGGTGTTCAACTAGTCTCCATGTCAGTCCAGACATTCAATAGACTTAGAAACATTTGGTGTTCAATTAATCTCCATGTCAGTCCAGACATTCTATAGACTTGAAAACATTTGGTGTTAAACTAGTCTCCATGTCAGTCCAGACATTCTATAGACTTGAAAACATTTGGTGTTAAACTAGTCTCCATGTCAGTCCAGACATTCTATAGACTTGAAAACATTTGGTGTTAAACTAGTCTCCATGTCAGTCCAGACATTCTATAGACTTGAAAACATTTGGTGTTAAACTAGTCTCCATGTCAGTCCAGACATTCTATAGACTTGAAAACATTTGGTGTTAAACTAGTCTCCATGTCAGTCCAGACATTCTATAGACTTAGAAACATTTGGTGTTCAACTAGTCTCCATGTCAGTCCAGACATTCTATAAACTTGGAAACATTTGGTGTTCAACTAGTCTCCATGTCAGTCCAGACATTCTATAGACTTGAAAACATTTGGTGTTCAGTCTCCATGTCAGCCCGGACATTCTATAGAATTCCTAGTGTTTCTAATATTCCATCATTCCATCTTTTACTCTTCTGTTGGCCTCTCCTGCTGTCATGTTTCCTCACGTTTCTAATATTCCATGAATCCATCTTTTACTCTTCTGTTGACCTCTCCTGCTGTTATGTTTCCTAGTGTTTCTAATATTCCATCAATCCATCTTTTACTCTTCTGTTGGCCTTTCCTGCTGTTATGTTTCCTAGTGTTTCTAATATTCCATCAATCCATCTTTTGCTCTTCTGTTGACCTCTGCTGCTGTTATGTTTCCTAGCGTTTCTAATATTCCATCAATCCATCTTTTGCTCTTCTGTTGACCTCTCCTGCTGTTATGTTTCCTAATGTTTCTAATATTCCATCAATCCAACTTTTGCTCTTCTGTTGACCTCTCCTGCTGTTATGTTTCATAGTGTTTCTAATATTCCATCAATCCAACTTTTGCTCTTCTGTTGACCTCTGCTGCTGTTATGTTTCCTAGTGTTTCTAATATTCCATCAATCCATCTTTTGCTCTTCTGTTGACCTCTCCTGCTGTTATGTTTCCTAATGTTTCTAATATTCCATCAACCCATCTTTTGCTCTTCTGTTGACCTCTCCTGCTGTTATGTTTCCTAGTGTTTCTAATATTCCATCAACCCATCTTTTGCTCTTCTGTTGACCTCTCCTGCTGTTATGTTTCCTAGTGTTTCTAATATTCCATCAATCCATCTTTTGCTCTTCTGTTGATCTCTCCTGCTGTTATGTTTCCTAGTGTTTCTAATATTCCATCAATCCAACTTTTGCTCTTCTGTTGACCTCTCCTGCTGTTATGTTTCCTAATGTTTCTAATATTCCATCAATCCATATTTTTTTTGCGGCTGGCCTTTGAATCTGGTTTTATCGTTAATTGAAGGCTTGTTGTGTTTTGATCTTTTGCTTTATCACGTGGCCTAATCAAGTTATCTGTTATATCTTTATATACTATATTACGGGAATTATTCTCATTTACCATTTCTCAGTTTTTCATTTCTGATCTTATCTCTGAGTTTCTTTTTTGTCTAACACATTTCTTCACGGCAATGGCTGTCGAGTCTAAGGGCTAGGTCGCGCCTTGATGGCACAACGATGATGACACAACGATGATGGCACAACGATGATGGCACAACGATGATGGCACAACGATGATGGCACAACGATGATGGCACAACATTGATGACACAACATTGATGACACAACGATGATGGCACAACGATGATGGCACAACGATGATGGCACAACATTGATGGCACAACGATGATGGCACAACGATGATGGTACAACGATGATGACACAACGATGATGGCACAACATTGATGACACAACGATGATGACACAACGATGATGGTACAACGATGATGACACAACGATGATGGCACAACATTGATGACACAACGATGATGACACAACGATGATGGCACAACGATGATGGCACAACGATGATGGCACAACGATGATGGCACAACGATGATGACACAACGATGATGGCACAACGATGATGGTACAACGATGATGGCACAACGATGATGGCACAACGATGATGGTACAACGATGATGACACAACGATGATGGCACAACATTGATGACACAACGATGATGGCACAACATTGATGGCACAACGATGATGACACAACGATGATGGCACAACGATGATGGCACAACGATGATGGCACAACGATGATGACACAACGATGATGGCACAACGATGATGGCACAACGATGATGGCACAACGATGATGACACAACGATGATGGCACAACGACGATGACACAACGATGATGGCACAACGATGATGGTACAACGATGATGGCACAACGATGATGGTACAACGATGATGACACAACGATGATGGTACAACGATGATGGTACAACGATGATGACACAACGATGATTGTACAACGATGATGACACAACGATGATGGTACAACGATGATGACACAACGATGATGGTACAACGATGATGACACAACGATGATGGTACAACGATGATGACACAACGATGATGGCACAACGATGATGGTACAACGATGATGACAACGATGAAGGTACAACGATGATGACACAACGATGATGACACAACGATGATGGTACAACGATGATGACACAACGATGATGACACAACGATGATGGTACAACGATGATGACACAACGATGATGACACAACGATGATGGTACAACGATGATGACACAACGATGATGGTACAATGATGATGACACAACGATGATGGCACAACGATGATGGTACAACGATGATGGTACAACGATGATGGTACAACGATGATGGCACAACGATGATGGCACAACGATGATGGTACAACGATGATGACACAACGATGATGGCACAACATTGATGACACAACATTGATGACACAACGATGATGGCACAACGATGATGGCACAACGATGATGGCACAACGATGATGGCACAACGATGATGACACAACGATGATGGCACAACGATGATGGCACAACGATGATGGCACAGCGATGATGACACAACGATGATGGCACAACGATGATGACACAACGATGATGACACAACGATGATGACACAACGATGATGGCACAACGAAATGTGGAAAAAACATTGATGACACAACGATGATGGCACAACGATGATGACACAACGATGATGGCACAACGATGATGACACAACGATGATGACACAACGATGATGGCACAACGATGATGACACAACGATGATGACACAACGATGATGACACAACGATGATGGCACAACGATGATGACACAACGATGATGACACAACGATGATGACACAACGATGATGACACAACGATGATGACACAACGATGATGGTACAACGATGATGACACAACGATGATGACACAACGATGATGGCACAACGATGATGGCACAACGATGATGGCACAACGATGATGACACAACATTGATGGCACAACGATGATGGTACAACGATGATGACACAACGATGATGACACAACGATGATGGCACAACATTGATGACACAACGATGATGACACAACGATGATGGCACAACGATGATTACACAACGATGATGACACAACGATGATGGCACAACGATGATGGCACAACGATGATGGCACAACATTGATGACACAACGATGATGGCACAACGATGATGGTACAACGATGATGACACAACGATGATGGTACAACGATGATGGCACAACATTGATGACACAACGATGATGGCACAACGATGATGGCACAACATTGATGGCACAACATTGATGGCACAACGATGATGACACAACGATGATGACACAACGATGATGGCACAACGATGATGGTACAACGATGATGGCACAGCGATGATGACACAACGATGATGGCACAACGATGATGACACAACGATGATGACACAACGATGATGGCACAACGATGATGGCACAACATTGATGACACAACGATGATGGCACAACGATGATGACACAACGATGATGGCACAACGATGATGACACAACGATGATGACACAACGATGATGGCACAACGATGATGGCACAACGATGATGACACAACGATGATGACACAACGATGATGACACAACGATGATGGCACAACGATGATGACACAACGATGATGACACAACGATGATGGCACAACGATGATGGCACAACGATGATGACACAACGATGATGGCACAACGATGATGGCACAACGATGATGGCACAACGATGATGACACAACATTGATGGCACAACGATGATGGTACAACGATGATGACACAACGATGATGACACAACGATGATGGCACAACATTGATGACACAACGATGATGACACAACGATGATGGCACAACGATGATGACACAACGATGATGACACAACGATGATGGCACAACGATGATGGCACAACGATGATGGCACAACATTGATGACACAACGATGATGGCACAACGATAATGGTACAAGGATGATGACACAACGATGATGGTACAACGATGATGGCACAACATTGATGACACAACGATGATGGCACAACGATGATGGCACAACATTGATGGCACAACGATGATGACACAACGATGATGACACAACGATGATGGCACAACGATGATGGTACAACGATGATGATACAACGATGATGGCACAACGATGATGACACAACGATGATGGCACAACATTGATGACACAACGATGATGACACAACGATGATGGTACAACGATGATGACACAACGATGATGCCACAACGATGATGGCACAACGATGATGACACAACGATGATGACACAACGATGATGGCACAACGATGATGGCACAACGATGATGGCACAACGATGATGACACAACGATGATGGCACAACGATGATGACACAACGATGATGGCACAACGATGATGACACAACGATGATGACACAACGATGATGGCACAACGATGATGACACAACGATGATGACACAACGATGATGGCACAACGATGATGGCACAACATTGATGACACAACGATGATGACACAACGATGATGGCACAACGATGATGACACAACATTGATGACACAACGATGATGGCACAACGATGATGACACAACGATGATGGCACAACGATGATGGCACAACATTGATGACACAACGATGATGGCACAACGATGATGACACAACGATGATGGCACAACGATGATGACACAACGATGATGACACAACGATGATGACACAACGATAATGGCACAACTATGATGACACAACGATGATGGCACAACGATGATGACACAACGATGATGACACATCGATGATGGCACAACGATGATGACACAACGATGATGACACAACGATGATGGCACAACGATGATGGCACAACATTGATGACACAACGAAGATGACACAACGATGATGGCACAACGATGATGACACAACATTGATGACACAACGATGATGGCACAACGATGATGACACAACGATGATGGCACAACATTGATGACACAACGATGATGGCACAACGATGATGACACAACGATGATGGCACAACGATGATGGCACAACATTGATGACACAACGATGATGACACAACGATGATGACACAACGATGATGACACAACGATGATGACACAACGATGATGGCACAACGATGATGACACAACGATGATGACACAACGATGATGACACAACGATGATGGCACAACGATGATGGCACAACGATGATGACACAACGATGATGACACAACGATGATGGCACAACGTTGATGGCACAACATTGATGGCACAACGATGATGGCACAACGATGATGGCACAACATTGATGGCACAACATTGATGACACAACGATTATGGCACAACGATGATGGCACAACATTGATGGCACAACATTGATGACACAACGTTGATGTGCACAACATTGATGGCACAACGATGATGGCACAACATTGATGACACAACGATGATGGCACAACGATGATGGCACAACATTGATGACACAACGATGATGGCACAACATTGATGACACAACGATGATGGCACAACATTGATGACACAACGATGATGACACAACGATGATGGCACAACGATGATGGCACAACGATGATGACACAACGATGATGGCACAACATTGATGACACAACATTGATGACACAACGATGATGGCACAACGATGATGGCACAACGATGATGACACAACGATGATGGTACAACGATGATGACACAACGATGATGGCACAACGATGATGGCACATCGATGATGGCACAACGATGATGATACAACGATGATGGTACAACGATGATCACACAACATTGATGACACAACGATGATGGCACAACGATGATGGCACAACGATGATGACACAACGATGATATTACATCGATGATGGCACAACGATGATGACACAACGATGATGGCACAACGATGATGGCACAACATTGATGACACAACGATGATGGCACAACGATGATGGCACAACGATGATGGCACAACATTGATGACACAACGATGATGGCACAACATTGATGACACAACGATGATGGCACAACATTGATGACACAACGATGATGGCACAACGATGATGGCACAACGATGATGGCACAACGATGATGGCACAACGATGATGGCACAACATTGATGGCACAACGATGATGGCACAACGATGATGACACAACGATGATGGCACAACGATGATGGCACAACGATGATGACACAACGATGATGACACAACGATGATGGCACAACGATGATGGCACAACGATGATGACACAACGATGATGGCACAACATTGATGACACAACATTGATGACACAACGATGATGGCACAACGATGATGGCACAACGATGATGACACAACGATGATGGTACAACGATGATGACACAACGATGATGGCACAACGATGATGGCACATCGATGATGGCACAACGATGATGATACAACGATGATGGTACAACGATGATGACACAACATTGATGACACAACGATGATGGCACAACGATGATGGCACAACGATGATGACACAACGATGATATTACATCGATGATGGCACAACGATGATGACACAACGATGATGGCACAACATTGATGACACAACGATGATGGCACAACGATGATGGCACAACATTGATGACACAACGATGATGGCACAACATTGATGACACAACGATGATGGCACAACATTGATGACACAACGATGATGGCACAACGATGATGGCACAACATTGATGACACCACGATGATGGCACAACATTGATGACACAACGATGATGGCACAACGATGATGGCACAACATTGATGACACAACGATGATGGCACAACGATGATGGCACAACGATGATGGCACAACATTGATGACACAACGATGATGGCACAATGATGATGGCACAACATTGATGGCACAACGATGATGACACAACGATGATGTCACAACATTGATGACACAACGATGATGGCACAACATTGATGACACAACGATGATGGCACAACATTGATGACACAACGATGATGGCACAACGATGATGACACAACATTGATGACACAACGATGATGGCACAACATTGATGACACAACGATGATTGCACAACATTGATGACACAACGATGATGGCACAACGATGATGACACAACGATGATGGTACAACGATGATGACACAACATTGATGACACAACGATGATGGCACAACGATGATGGCACAACGATGATGACACAACGATGATGGTACAACGATGATGGCACAACGATGATGACACAACGATGATGGCACAACGATGATGGCACAACGATGATGGCACAACGATGATGGCACAACATTGATGACACAACGATGATGGCACAACGATGATGGCACAACATTGATGACACAACGATGATGGCACAACGATGATGGCACAACATTGATGACATAACGATGATGGCACAACGATGATGGCACAACATTGATGGCACAAAGATGATGGCACAACATTGATGACACAACGATGATGGCACAACGATGATGGCACAACATTGATGACACAACGATGATGGCACAACGATGATGGCACAATATTGATGACATAACGATGATGGCACAACGATGATGGCACAACATTGATGGCACAACGATGATGGCACAACATTGATGGCACAACGATGATGACACAACATTGATGGCACAACGATGATGACACAACATTGATGACACAACGATGATGGCACAACGATGATGGCACAACATTGATGACACAACGATGATGTCACAACGATGATGGCACAACATTGATGACACAACGATGATGGCACAACGATGATGGCACAACGATGATGGCACAACGATGATGACACAACATTGATGACACAACGATGATGGCACAACGATGATGACACAACGATGATGGCACAACGATGATGGCACAACATTGATGACACAACGATGATGGCACAACGATGATGACACAACGATGATGGCACAACGATGATGACACAACGATGATGACACAACGATGATGACACAACGATGATGACACAACGATAATGGCACAACTATGATGACACAACGATGATGGCACAACGATGATGACACAACGATGATGACACATCGATGATGGCACAACGATGATGACACAACGATGATGGCACAACGATGATGGCACAACATTGATGACACAACGAAGATGACACAACGATGATGGCACAACGATGATGACACAACATTGATGACACAACGATGATGGCACAACGATGATGACACAACGATGATGGCACAACATTGATGACACAACGATGATGGCACAACGATGATGACACAACGATGATGGCACAACGATGATGGCACAACATTGATGACACAACGATGATGACACAACGATGATGGCACAACGATGATGACACAACGATGATGACACAACGATGATGGCACAACGATGATGACACAACGATGATGACACAACGATGATGACACAACGATGATGGCACAACGATGATGGCACAACGATGATGACACAACGATGATGACACAACGATGATGGCACAACGTTGATGGCACAACATTGATGGCACAACGATGATGGCACAACGATGATGGCACAACATTGATGGCACAACATTGATGACACAACGATTATGGCACAACGATGATGGCACAACATTGATGGCACAACATTGATGACACAACGTTGATGTGCACAACATTGATGGCACAACGATGATGGCACAACATTGATGACACAACGATGATGGCACAACGATGATGACACAACATTGATGACACAACGATGATGGCACAACATTGATGACACAACGATGATTGCACAACATTGATGACACAACGATGATGGCACAACGATGATGACACAACGATGATGACACAACGATGATGGTACAACGATGATGACACAACGATGATGGCACAACGATGATGGCACATCGATGATGGCACAACGATGATGATACAACGATGATGGTACAACGATGATCACACAACATTGATGACACAACGATGATGGCACAACGATGATGGCACAACGATGATGACACAACGATGATATTACATCGATGATGGCACAACGATGATGACACAACGATGATGGCACAACGATGATGGCACAACATTGATGACACAACGATGATGGCACAACGATGATGGCACAACGATGATGGCACAACATTGATGACACAACGATGATGGCACAACATTGATGACACAACGATGATGGCACAACATTGATGACACAACGATGATGGCACAACGATGATGGCACAACATTGATGACATAACGATGATGGCACAACGATGATGGCACAACGATGATGGCACAACATTGATGACACAACGATGATGGCACAACGATGATGGCACAACATTGATGGCACAACGATGATGACACAACGATGATGGCACAACATTGATGACACAACGATGATGGCACAACATTGATGACACAACGATGATGGCACAACATTGATGACGCAACGATGATGGCACAACATTGATGACACAACGATGATGGCACAACATTGATGACACAACGATGATGGCACAACGATGATGACACAACGATGATGGCACAACATTGGTGGCACAACGATGATGGCACAACGATGATGGCACAACGATGATGGTACAACGATGATGGCACAACATTGATGACACAACATTGATGACACAACGATGATGGCACAACGATGAAGGCACAACGATGATGGAACACCATTGATGACACAACGATGATGGCACAACGATGATGGCACAACATTGATGGCACAACGATGATGGCACAACGATGATGACACAACGTTGATGGCACAACGATGATGGCACAACGATGATGGCACAACGATGATGACACAACGATGATGACACAACATTAATGACACAACATTGATGGCACAACGATGATGACACAACATTGATGGCACAACGATGATGGCACAACATTGATGACACAACGATGATGACACAACGATGATGGCACAACGATGATGGCACAACATTGATGGCACAACGATGATGGCACATCGATGATGGCACAACGATGATGATACAACGATGATGGTACAACGATGATGACACAACATTGATGACACAACGATGATGGCACAACGATGATGGCACAACGATGATGACACAACGATGATGGCACAACGATGATGGCACAACGATGATGACACAACGATGATGGCACAACGATGATGACACAACATTGATGGCACAACGATGATGACACAACATTGATAACACAACGATGATGGCACAACGATGATGGCACAACATTGATGACACAACGATGATGGCACAACGATGATGGCACAACATTGATGGCACAACGATGATGGCACAACGATGATGACACAACGTTGATGGCACAACGATGATGGCACAACGATGATGGCACAACGATGATGGCACAACATTGATGGCACAACGATGATGGCACAACGATGATGACACAACGATGATGGCACAACGATGATGGCACAACGATGATGGCACAACGATGATGACACAACGATGATGACACAACGATGATGACACAACATTGATGACACAACATTGATGACACAACGATGATGGCACAACGATGATGGCACAACGATGATGACACAACGATGATGGCACAACGATGATGACACAACGATGATGGCACAACATTGATGACACAACGATGATGACACAACGATGATGACACAACGATGATGGCACAACGATGATGACACAACGATGATGACACAACGATGATGGCACAACGATGATGGCACAACGATGATGGCACAACGATGATGACACAACGATGATGACACAACGATGATGACACAACGATGATGGCACAACGATGATGGCACAACGATGATGGCACAACGATGATGACACAACGATGATGGCACAACGATGATGGCACAACGATGATGACACAACGATGATGACACAACGATGATGGCACAACATTGATGGCACAACGATGATGGCACAACGATGATGGCACAACGATGATGACACAACGATGATGGCACAACGATGATGACACAACGATGATGGCACAACGATGATGACACAACGATGATGGCACAACGATGATGACACAACGATGATGGCACAACGATGATGGCACAACATTGATGACACAACATTAATGACACAACGATGATGGCACAACGATGATGGCACAACGATGATGGCACAACGATGATGGTACAACGATGATGGCACAACATTGATGGCACAACGATGATGGTACAACGATGATGGCACAACGATGATGGCACAACGATGATGACACAGCGATGATGGCACAACGATGATGACACAACGATGATGACACAACGATGATGGCACAACATTGATGGCACAACGATGATGGCACAACGATGATGGCACAACGATGATGACACAACGATGATGGCACAACGATGATGACACAACGATGATGGCACAACGATGATGACACAACGATGATGGCACAACGATGATGACACAACGATGATGGCACAACGATGATGGCACAACATTGATGACACAACATTAATGACACAACGATGATGGCACAACGATGATGGCACAACGATGATGGCACAACGATGATGGTACAACGATGATGGCACAACATTGATGGCACAACGATGATGGTACAACGATGATGGCACAACGATGATGGTACAACGATGATGGCTCAACATTGATGACACAACATTGATGACACAACATTAATGACACAACGATGATGGCACAACGATGATGGCACAACGATGATGGCACAACGATGATGGCACAACATTGATGACACAACGATGATGGCACAACGATGATGACACAACGATGATGGTACAACGATGATGGTACAACGATGATGGTACAACGATGATGACACAACATTGATGGCACAACGATGATGGCACAACATTGATGACACAACGATGATGGCACAACGATGATGACACAACGATGATGGTACAATGATGATGGCACAACGATGATGGTACAACGATGATGACACAACATTGATGGCACAACGATGATGGTACAACGATGATGGTACAACGATGATGACACAACGATGATGGCACAACGATGATGGCACAACATTGATGACACAACGATGATGGCACAACGATGATGGCACAACGATGATGGCACAACGATGATGACACAACATTGATGACACAACATTGATGGCACAACGATGATGACACAACGATGATGGCACAACGATGATGACACAACGATGATGGCACAACATTGATGGCACAACGATGATGACACAACGATGATGACACAACGATGATGACACAACATTGATGACACAACATTGATGACACAACATTGATGGCACAACGATGATGGCACAACGATGATGGCACAACGATGATGACACAACATTGATGACACAACATTGATGGCACAACGATGATGACACAACGATAATGACACAACGATGATGGCACAACATTGATGGCACAACGATGATGACACAACGATGATGACACAACGATGATGACACAACGATGATGGCACAACGATGATGGCACAACGATGATGGCACAACGATGATGGCACAACGATGACGACACAACGATGATGACACAACGATGATGGCACAACGATGATGGCACAACGATGATGACACAACATTGATGACACAACGATGATGGCACAACGATGATGGCACAACATTGATGACACAACATTTATGGCACAACATTGATGGCACAACGATAATGACACAACGTTGATTGGTTTAGCAAGCTACCAAATGTTGTCACTCATCACGTCTGATTAACTCCTTCAGCACGAAAGGTTTTTATCAATGCAAAGGAAAAGATTTCACATACCCAAATTTCATAGTTTTAAATATTAATATGCATGTTTATATATTTATCTGACATACCCTATCGTATATGAGTATTTAGATAGTTGAGCAAGGTATTAGATTTCACAATACCAAGTTGCTTACGCAGAATAAAAGGATGGAAATGGCAGGACAAAATCACTAACATAGAATTATGGAAATGTACCAGTCAAATACCAGTGGATAAAGAGATACAGCGAGGATGATGGCGCTGGATAGGACACACACTACGGAAGCCAACTGAGAGTATTACACAACATACCTTTTTTGGAATCCCAAGAGGAAAAGCCAAAGAGGAAGACCAAAGAATTCTTGGAGAAAACAGATAGAAGCAGAGATGAAGATGATGGGGAGGACATGAAATGATCTTAAAGAATGGCAAGAAACAGAACAACTTGGAAAGTGTTTTGTTGAGGACCGATGCTCCACAGGCAGCTGTAAGTAGAAGAAGAATACCAAGCTGATACAAGACATTCAAAGAGTACGGTATGATGACGGTTCACACCAATCAAATTGAGATGACGCTCTGTGCGACGAAACGTATGTAAAGAGTTAATGATTATTCGTGTACTACAAGCTCACAACTTACTATTTTTGTTAATGTTTATTCGTGTACCACAAGCTCACAACTTACTATTTTTTGTTAATGTTTATTCGTGTACTACAAGCTCACAACTTACTATTTTTGTTAATGTTTATTCGTGTACCACAAGCTCACAAACTTACTATTTTTGTTAATGTTTATTCGTGTACTACAAGCTCACAACTTACTATTTTTGTTAATGTTTATTCGTGTACCACAAGCTCACAACTTTACTATTTTTGTTAATGTTTATTCGTGTACCACAAGCTCACAACTTCTATTTTTGTTAATGTTTATTCGTGTACCACAAGCTCACAACTTACTATTTTTTTTAAATGATTATTCGTGTACCACAAGCTCACAACTTACTATTTTTTTTAATGTTTATTCGTGTACCACAAGCTCACAACTTACTATTTTTTTTAATGATTATTCGTGTACCACAAGCTCACAACTTACTATTTTTTATTAATGTTTATTCGTGTACCACAAGCTCACAACTTACTATTTTGTTAATGTTTATTCGTGTACCACAAGCTCACAACTTTACTATTTTTGTTAATGTTTATTCGTGTACCACAAGCTCACAACTTACTATTTTTGTTAATGTTTAATTCGTGTACCACAAGCTCACAACTTACTATTTTTGTTAATTTATTCGTGTACCACAAGCTCACAACTTACTATTTTTGTTAATGTTTATTCGTGTACCACAAGCTCCAACTTACTATTTTTGTTATTGTTTATTCGTGTACCACAAGCTCACAACTTACTATTTTGTTAATGTTTATTCGTGTACCAAAGCTCACAACTTACTATTTTTTGTAATGTTTATTCGTGTACCACAAGCTCACAACTTACTATTTTTTTTTAAATGATTATTCGTGTACCACAAAGCTCACAACGTTACTATTTTTGTTAATGTTTATTTCGTGTACCACAAGCTCACAACTTACTATTTTTTTTAAAATGATTATTCGTGTACCACAAGCTCACCTTACTTACTATTTTTTATTAATGTTTTCGTGTACCACAAGCTCACAACTTACTATTTTTGTTAATGTTTATTCGTGTACCACAAGCTCACAACTTACTATTTTTGTTAATGTTTATTCGTGTACCACAAGCTCACAACTTACTATTTTTGTTATGTTTATTCGTGTACCACAAGCTCACAACTTACTATTTTTGTTAATGTTTATTCGTGTACCACAACTCACAACTTACTATTTTTGTTAATGTTTATTCGTGTACCACAAGCTCACAACTTACTATTTTTGTTAATGTTTATTCGTGTACCACAAGCTCACAACTTACTATTTTTGTTAATGTTTTTCGTGTACCACAAGCTCACAACTTACTATTTTTGTTAATGTTTATTCGTGTACCACAAGCTCACAACTTACTATTTTTGTTAATGTTTATTCGTGTCCACAAGCTCACAACTTCCTAATTTTTGTTAATGTTTATTCGTGTACCACAAGCTCACACTTACTATTTTTGTTAATGTTTATTTCGTTTACCACAAGCTCACAACTTACTATTTTTTGTTAATGTTTATTCGTGTACCACAAGCTCACAACTTACTATTTTTGTTAATGTTTTTCGTGTCCACAAGCTCACAACTTACTATTTTTTTTTCATACGGCAGTCGCCGAATCTACAGAGACGTGGTAACTTGTTTGTAACAACATCATTTACATTATGATGTATTTATTGTTGCTAATTTCTTCTTTTAGCGATCGTCCGTTTTTAATGAGCGTTAATGCGTTGAGCCGTTAGTTTTACGTATAATAGCGACATCTGCGCCCTTTGGCCCGACACATCAGTTTCAGTATGGGTAGATTTGCTTAAAAACTTTGCATATGCTCTTCAGCGTGCGCAGAGTTAGTCCGATAGCACTAAGATATTGATCTCATTACGTTAGATACTAGGGCAGGCTGACCACGGATTCAGTTGTTGTTTTTTTTATCATCATCATCAAGTGCCATTACTTCTGTCTTTTGCTATTAAGACTGGGCCCTTTATTTTTGCTTTCTTCATTATAATGTCCAACATTTCTTGTAACTCATTTTCACTCTTAGCGATTAATACTGTATCATCAGCATACCT